>PVKV010003200.1:102030-149419 GCA_004027835.1 Alouatta palliata | reverse complement strand
TGTCTCTACTAAAAATACAAAAATTAGCTGGGCATGGTGGCACGTGCCTGTAGTCCCAGCTACTCGGGAGGCTGAGGCAGGAGAATTGCTTGAACCCAGGAGGCGGAGGTTGCAGTGAGCCGAGATTGCGCCATTGCACTCCAGCCTGGGTAACAAGAGCGAAACTCCGTCTCAAAAAAAAAAAAAAAAAAAAAAAAAAAAAAGTATGTATTATATATAACACTACAGGAATACCTATGGTGAATCTACATAATGTTTTTTATGTAACTATTGAAAAATATTTTCAAATACCATATAATAAGTGAAAAGGCAAGTTACAATATAATGTGAACTATATAACATGAATATGAATGATAGTATAAAAATCAACATAATTTTAGTTTTCAAAATCTCTATATAGAAAATGTGAATTTAAAATTATGGGGGCTGGGCTCTGTGGCTCATGCCTATAATCCTAGCACTTTGGAAGTCTGAGGCAGGAGGATCCCTTGAGGCCAGGAGTTCAAGACCAACTTGGGCAACATAGTGAGACCCCTCTTTACAAAAAATAAAAAATAAAATTGGAATAGTTTTTAAAAATTCTGCATTCCAGCAGCAGTTCTGAACTGCTTGACTGCCTTTATGTTTTCCTATGATCTTTTGTATATTTTAAATTTACAATCTTTAATCATATATAATTTCAAAAGTCTAAAAGCCATAAATCATCAACAGAACTAATAATGCATTTTTAAAATTACTATCATTTTTAAGTCTGGAAAGAGAAAAAAATACATACACTGTGTTTAACTGGATGGTGATTTGGAAACAATAATGAAAAATCAGTAGCTCAAAACCATCAGGTTTTTAAAGGAAGAGAACCACATGATGCTAAATAAATGCAAAACAACGTAAACCTCCTAAAGATCTGAACTGAAGCAGGTCCTATGTTACCAAGAAACTAAAGGTCAATTATAGGCTCCATTCACATCAGATTCCAGGCTTTCATTTATAACTGGGATAAGATAAAAAGAAAAATCCTCAGCCTTATTTTGATATTTTTGGTTATGCCTGACTTCTATTCATGGCAAAGACGAATCATTTTAATAGCTACTAAGTGTTTACTGTATGCCACCAAGATGTTTGGCAGGAGGCTCCAGAGACTTTATACCATGTATTGTACCCTGTGGGAAGCTGGGCTGCTGGAGCTCAGCTCTCTGAGTCTAGCTTTCTTTCCATGGTCTTTGTAGGTACAGCTCTTCCTGTCAGACACTGCCTGTCTCCAGCCCTCACCAGTGACACTTATCCTTTTACAGCGACCCCTCCTCTCTCTATTTTATTTAATTGTGCAATTGTACTAGCCAAAAAAAAGACCACTGTATGAAATCCAGAAATCGTTTAATATAAAATATAACAAAGTATGTGAAATGTATTGGCTCCAAAATGGTTTTTAAGTTGGTTAGAAAAAGTACATTCCAATTAGCAAAAATTAAAAAAATGTCAGGTTTATAGGAATGGGAAATTGAACATAATTTGAAAAAAAAAAAAATAGAGACATCCTTGAATGCATATGGCATACCAAGGCTCAAGGGTCTCAGCTGAAGATAATTATGACTCACCACTCAGCTATTGTAATAGTCTGTCCTGATGCTCTGTCAGCCATCTTTAGAGCACAGAATACTCTTATTGAAAAGAGACTGCAATATGTCTGTAAGCCAACGTATTTTCATAAATCTTTCGGTAAAAATCTTCTAAAATTTTTCCTTTGATTCTTAGCAATATAAAACAAGAAAGAATCTTTTCTGACAATCAAAATGCACTACCGATGTACATTTCCATCCAGTACAGCTGCAAGCAGCATTCCCTACAGACATTTGCACTGCATCCCAGTGGGAAGCCGGACAGCTAGGCAGCTTTAATGCTTCTGTATCTTGTTACTTTGTGTATGCGGCTCTCCCCAGGGATTCTAGTTTTCAAAGGTGCTAGTGATTCTTAGCTAAATACCCCTGTCAACTTTACATTGCTTACCCTGAATGCATGAAAGAAAGACAAAAATCTAATTCTCAATCTCAAGTGAAAATGTCAGGGATTAAACTAGCTCTAGGAAAGCAATACCCCTCTGAACTAATGATGAACCACTGAAGGAAATACAGCAGAAGAAAAGAAATGTAAAGTGTCTTCCCATAACCTTAAATGAAGAGAAAAGTTTTGTCAGAGATGAAAAATGGGATTATGTGAATCACTGTGCTCCTTTCCACTTATTGCCCATAACTCATAAATTACAGCCTGTCTTACGAACGGTACATTTGGTACTTGGGAAATGCTTTATAATTAACAGACCTCATAATTCTCTAGCTGCTAGTCTAGCAGGTAATCTTACACGCCTAATTGAAATGATTTCCTAATCTTCATTCCATTAAAAAATATAATTGGGAACATCAATGATAGTGAGTTTAAATAAGCCTTTTCCTAACATGTTCACTCTTAGGCTACAACTATACTTGGATTTGGTTTGGCTTCTTCTTTTCCCCTTTCTTGAGTCACACTTACATTCTCCTGGGACACAGATACAGCTGAACTGCTGATGCTAAGAAGCAACTCAGATTGCCCTAGCTGTGTCTGAACCACCCCACCCCCTCCTGCCTCCAAGCTCCCCGCTGCCACTCCAGATAACCATCCCTACGGATTTGTTGTCTGCACATAAAATGCACACTTCTTTGTTCTGCTAAATTAAAACCAAGAGGCATTTCTCATTATCATGCCTCTATGTTTAAACATCACATTTCAATGCATCCAAAGCATACTCTAAGAAAGAGATGGTCAATTTGGAAATTGCTTCTAAGCCAAAGATTTTCTTTCCATAGTGCCACAAACTTACCTTTCAAAAATGAGACACAAATTTTCCTTTCAAAAGGACTGAAAACCAAACTGAAGCCAAAACGAAATAATAAAAAAGACTATGTGATAGCAACAAATTGTGTGAAATTTTTAGATAAAGATGGATATCCAGAGACAGTAACAGCATTGCTACTGTTTTTCTCATAAAGAAAACATGTTATTCAATTTTGTTTTTTTTTTAATTCCAGTGAACATATTTAAAAAGTCACAGGTAGTGGTCAAAATATATCTGGAACAATTTTTTTCTTACCATATGTTTGTTTTGTATTGCTTACAGAATTTAGAAGAGTATGAAAACATTTTTCTGCTTCACCCCTTCGGAAAAAGCAAAACAAAACATCACTGTGACAAAGCATTATAAGTTTTAGGTGAAACATTACCAGGGCCCTTATAAAAAAAGACAGACTGTTAGAAAGCAGGAAAAAACAAAGCCTCATTAGGTGATAATTAGCTAGGCATGGCATGGTAAACAAGGTTAGAAGTTTCTCTGGAATCTCCTTTATTTGGAGAGGTGGGGAGGGCAGAAGATTGGGGGTAAAGCTAGGTTTTAGATTCTCTTATATTTGAAAGCCTTAAGGGCAGAAAGCATAACTTGATGGCAGTGCCCTTAGAGCTCAACCCAATGCCCCTACATAGAGGCCCCTCAACAGGTATCTGCTGAATGTTGTGCTGTCTAAATTTCCCAGCTAGCCACATAAGCATGCAGAGAATTTTCATTTATATTCCACAGTCACTTAAGGATCCATGTCCCTTGTTATATTTGCAACAGAAAGCATACACTCACTCCAGGCACAACAGTTCCACGTTTGTATTCCATTTGAATTTTCTCCTCTGTTTAGTATAAAATAATCTGTTTTCTTGATGTTATGTCATAGTGCAATACTCAGGATCAATTTTACCTTTTTAATGGAATATTTCCTACAAAGAAAATGGCATTAATTTCTTCATCTATGTGTTCTTCCCTCTGGGTGTCTGCCTCAGTTTTATACTGAATGCTTGCTGTGTGCTAGTCAGTGTGTGAGGTACCAGAGACGTTGTAATCACCACGCCACCATCCAGCTTTGCAAAGAGTTCATAGTTTAGATGATAAAAAAAACAGACAATAAGATCAAACGTGTTGTAACTAAGATAAGGTACCACAGAAACATACATGGGGAGTGTTGACACTGGATACATTGAAGAGATGGGAAATGATGGTTGGGGATTATTCTTAACCTTTCTTTTATTTCTACATCTTATGATAATTTACCTAAAGTAGAAATTTAAAAATAAAAAAGTAATCTGATGAGCAGTGTATGTTAGCATGATTCCACATTTAAAACAACATACATATATTTGTTTATGCTTAAAACATTTCTATATACACAGGAAGTACTTAGATTTCTAGAGAGAAAAAAACTAGGAGTAGGAAATGCTGTGGAGGAGAGAAAACAAGATTTTTGTTATTTTTATGCTCTTCTGAACTATTTGAACATTTTCCCATATGCATGAATAACTTTAACTTAAAAATGACTTTTAAAATATGGAATGAAATCAAAAGAAAAGCGAACGTAGTGAGAAATTGAAGGCAAAGTTGACAAAACCATAAAAAACCAAGGGTGGGATACAAATATGATCATTAGCTTTTTAGTGGTCAACAGTAAAGAAGAAAATTTATAGCACCTAAGAATTAAAAGCAGGGCAATTTGCTCATGGAATTTACCTATTCTTGTTGTTCAGAACTGAGAAAAAGAGGATACTGTGTGATACAGGCTATCCTGATATTCTCGCGATATCCAGTGACAGGTTTCACAAGACTTCTTCCCATAATTACTCCTGACAGAAGCTAATGGCACCATGCCAAATGTAACTCACAGAAGCATTTCTGAGGGAGCCAGTCCAATGTAAAAGACTGGATGGCCTGTTTAATAGCATCACTCTAGAACCAGACAGCCTGAGTTCAAATGGTGGCCCCACCACATAATGTGCTGTAAGAACTTAGGCAACTTGCTTGACTTTTTTTTCTGCCTCAGTTTCCTTATCTGCCCCCTAGGGTTTGGTGAGAATACAAATTGTAGCACACTGAAAGTCAAAGAGTCAAACACTCAAGGCATGCTAGCTATTTACACAATTACGCTTGACTTTTGTGTCATCTGAGGCTTTACATGGGCATTGAGCATGCCTGATACTGGGGATAACTGTGGTCTTTTCTGGCCAGGTGCAGTCTCCCATGCCTTGGTAGAGTTCCCTATTGTGTGGGCGGTCAGGAGCCTAGCACAGAACAGAGACTAGAGAGAATCTCCTACAACCTAAAGAGAATAATGGAGTCATGACAAAGCCAGGGTATTTCAGACAGGTGCTCTAATGTGTCCCGTTATAACAACACAAAGGCAACAGAGGCCTCAAAGTTTGACCATGGGGGCAGCCAAAATCTACTTCCTTGGGATCTCCTCAAGGACCCTAAAAGAGAAAACCTGTTGTATAAAGTTACTGATGTTATGTTTACATTATTATTTATATTGAATATCAACTATGGCATTGCTCACTGAATTCTTAACAATAAAGCTCTTAAGTAGGTCCAATTATTATCTAATTTTACAGATAAGGAAACTGAGGCACAGGGAAGTTTAGGTAATTTGCAACACATCACACATCTAGTAAACGACAGAAACCAAGACTCCAGTCCAGCAGATTGGCTTGGCTCACTATCTTAATTACGTATTATACCATATACTACACATCAGTTAAAAGCTATAAAACTTTCACGAAAAAATTTATAAAGCTTACTACAGAACAGCCTTGCTTTCTGGCAGGGTTTAGGCCCCTTCTATATAGTAACACATTAACCTCCTGTAAAGGAATGCCTGTCCCACATCATTGGATCAATGACTTCTTTGGAATAAGTGGCTGCCACCATCTAGGCAGAATCTCTTCCTAACCCTCTAGGACCTATTTAGGGAGAAAGGTTCATCAGCTGAGAAGACTAAAGAGCAACAAGCTCACAAACAAAGATGTGGCCTTTCCTCTTAAGATCAAGATGCCTACTATCCTTATTTATTTTTTCTAAGTTTTATCATGTAATATTTGAGGTTTACAACACGATGTTATGGGATACATATAGACAGTAAAATGGTTATTACAATGAAGCAGATTAACACATTTATCATCTCACACAGTTCCTCCTTTGTGTCTGTGATAAAAGCAGCTAAGATGTATTTATTTAACAAAAAGCTCTAATACACTATTAATAACTACAGTCCTCATGCTGTACATTAGGCACCCAGACTGGTTCATTCTACGCATCTGCTACTTTATATCCTTTGACCTACCTCTCTCCCTATTTTCCTCCTCCTACTCACTCATCCCCCTGCTGTTTTATTCTCTATCTTTGTACATTTGAGCTATTTTGAAGATTTCACATAAGTGAGATCATGCAATATTTTTCTGTGATCGGCTTATTTAATTTAGGATAATGTCCTCCAGATCCACTCATGCTGTGACAAATGGCAGGACCATCTTTTTAAGGCTGAATAATATTCCATTGTGCATACACACACATTTCTTCATCTATCCACTGATGGACACTGAGGTTGTTTCCATATCTTGGCTATTGTAAATAACGCTGCAAGGTGCATGGGAGTGAAGATATCTTCACGAGGTGGTGATTTCATCTACTTTGGACATATACCTAGAAGAGGGATTGCTGGGTCATAGGGAAGTTTAATTTTTAATTTCTTTAGGAAACTTCATCTTATTTTCTATAATGGCTGTACCAAACCTACAGTCCCAAACCAGTATACTAGAGTTCTCTTCTCTCCATACCCTTGCCAACATTTATCTCTTTTCTTTTTGATAAAAGCCATCGTAAGCGGCGTGAGGTGGTATCTCATCATGGTTTTAATTTGCATTTTCCTGATTAGTGATGTTGAGTACCTTTTCATATATCAGTTGGCCATTTTTATGTCTTCTTTGGAGAAATGTCTGTCCAGGTCCTTTGCCCACTTTTAAAAATCAGGCTATTTGTTTTTTTGCTGTTGAGTTGTAAGTACTGTCCTTATTTATAAAGACTTAAATACATGACTATACTCTATTGGCCTATAGCAACTAACTTAGGATAAGAAGGCTTGGGTTAAAGTCCTGGTTGTACATGAGACACATAAAGAAGCGACCCTGGTCAAAACAAACTTCCTGGTCTTTAGGTACTTTTTCTACTACGGTGTTCTTGAGATTATAAATAAGACTGTATTGCCTTGTTGTAAAAGTTAAGGGTTCTATAAAAGCATGAGATAAGAACTGGGATCATCATTTATCTTTAAGTAACAGGACTTGAAATGTTATGATATAAAATATTACTTTTATACAAACTTCTACTATTAAGTGATGGCCAGAGAATACTTAGAGCAGGTTTTGCACTGGTGTGGCCACCATGATTCATCCATATGCTGCTGTAGGCCTTGCCTTGTGAATTACAGCATATATTTTTGGTTGTTTTGTTTTTTTTTGAGACAGAGTTTCACTCTTGTCACCCAGGCTGGATTACAGTGGTATGATCTTGGCCCACTGCACCCTCCACCTCCCAGGTTCAAGAGATTCTCGTGCCTCAGCCTCCCAAGTAGCTGGGATCACAGGTGCGCAACACTATATCCAGTTAATATTGTATTTTTAGTAGAGATGGGTTTCACCATGTTGGCCAGGCTGGTCTCGAACTCCTCAGGTGATCCACCCCCTTAGGCCTCCCAAATTGCTGGGATTACTGGCGTCAGCCACCACTCCAGGCCTACAGCATATATTTATAAAAAATGTATAGTCAGCTCACAGGCCCTCATGACAGACACTACCTACAGCCTTGACTTTATCAACACCTATTTTAATAACTAAAAACAAAATCTAAATTATTTTATGTAACAGTTTATAGGATATTATTATCAATTTATAATTTCTTTTCCTAGGTGCTGATGTCTTTTGATTCCTAAGATGCATGAGGATTCTGAGTTTATCAGTTTAAGTGCTTAGGAATCTAAAACCAAAAGTTTCAACTTTGAAATTCATTAGGAAGATTACATATTGAGGGAGAATGTGTTACAGAATGGCTGATAATCAGTATCATATCAGTCCAAGGTTCTTTCTTTCCAACATTAATATGGTGCCAAAAAGGGCCATCTGACTAGCACTTTCAAGCAGACGATTTTCTAACTATTTATTAAAGAGAAATATTTTCCATGTCCCAGAGCTATTGCTAAGACAGGGATTTGTAAGTTTCAATTCATTATTGGTTTTGGCAGAATTTTACTGTCACAGTTGTTAGCTTTGCTGGCAGCAGATACCACTTCTCTGCTGCGGCAGTCCATAGAAGAGATATCCTAGATTAGCAATAAAAAAGAAGAGAGCCAAATAATAGTAATGAAGATTTAAAGGCAGTCATGTGGAGTTGGTAAATCTAAGGATGGAAGAGATCACTGAAAACTATAACTCACACATATCTAAGATAATTAAACAAAGTTAGCACAGCAGAAAATGTACTCAGGTCATGTAATTTTAACATAAGGTATTTAAATCTTAATATCTCCTTCAAAGGAAAACTAGAATCCTTCATTGTGTTGCGGGAAAAAAAAATTCTAGGTACACCTGAATGTTTGTTTTATGAATAGTTCCCTGATGCAATCAAGATGGCCATTATCTGTGTCAGAGCCATCTAGTTGAAAAATGACTCCCATCAAGAAAAGTGGAGCAGCCATTGGAAATGGTAGCTGTGGGGGGCCCACTAGGGTTTCAATTGGAAAAACAGTCATTTACAAACAAAATGTCAGCATATTCTATTTTTCATCTGAGGGACTTGCAGACCTTTAAGTGATTTTAATACCCATGGCAATATTGTTAAAAACAACAGAAACTTTGCTTCATATTTACTGTACTTCCAATGACCTGATGACACTATTGCCCGGCTACTTTTAAAGAAGCCAGACTTCACGTGCATATTATTCACTCCACGTGAATATTCACTCCATGTGAATACACAACATGTATAAAGGCTGATTTTTGGACAAAGATGTCTATGGAAAAAGAATACAGTCAACAACTTGCCACAGAATTAAAATGGGTATCCTAGTTATCTCTTCAACATGACTCTTCATTTACTTTTACAAGGAATGAAATTGAATGAATGTGAAAGAACACGTGTCTGTGCGTTGGTGAGGCTTCCAGATGCGCACAAGGAAGAACGTGATTTTTTGAGAAAGAGTAAGAGGCTCCTTAGTGGCAAAAGGGCCAGATTTCCCAGGATGCTTCTGTTGTTACTATGTAGCAATAAATTGGTTTACTCTTGTCTCTTATTTTTGTCTACCTGCAAGTGATCAAATATGTCTAATCAGATCAAATCTGATTAAACTTTAAATACAAGTAATATCAGGAAAGGTTAAAAAAAAACAGCAATTTATAATTTTTCCTTTTTAAATACTTTTTTCCCTTGGTTTTAAAAAAACTACCTATTTATTTAGCAGCTAAGGGCTTAGCACTTAGAAACTATTAATGAATTATGTGGTTTATGTTTGAGTTTCCAGATTGAAAACAAAGGAATACAGCTCAGGTGTTGGCTATGTGGCTTAACCCGTAAGATCAAGCAATAAATTAGTAACTGAACTAATATTTAGCTCTTGAAATTAAACTTAAGAGTTACTCATAAACTTGTTCCTATCATTAGCTGGTACTCCATTTTTACAGGCAATGTTTTGATTACCAACTTGAACAGAGGCAAAATCCAGAGGTCAACTGGCAGCAGAGAGGGAAAATTATGAAATTAATGAAGCTTCTGGCCACAGACCCACTAGTGACCCTAAGGACTGATTTCCTTGAACTAAATTCACTTATTTGATTAGAGTCATTACAGTCCATCAGCAAATGTGATTGCAATTTACTATACTGACAAGCTTTTTTGTTTGTTTGTTTTAAGTTGTAAGGTCTAATTATATAAGGGTTGTTGTGAAGCTGCCAAAAAAAGGGGGACGGGGGGCTGTGAGAGAAAAGAGATAATGTATAAAAGAGAGATTTGTGAACAACAACACACAGCACAGATATGCTTTACCAGCAAATAAATTATCAATCACTATCGTAGCAGGGCCTTGTTTCATGAACTGCCTGGTAACTGAGATATCAGCCACACTTCTAAAAGATACATAGTTGCAAAAAGTGATGAGGGCTTAGATATATTAGACCTGACTCAGATTAAAGTCACTGATAAGGTTTTGCTCTGTGTCCCACCCAAATCTCATCTTGAATTGTAATCCCCACATGTCAAGGGAGGAACCTGGTGGGAAGTGATTGGCTTGTGGGGGTGGTTTCTCCCATGCTGTTCTTGTGACAGTGAGTGAATTCTCATGAGATCTGATGCTTTAAAAGTGTCTGGCAGTTCCCCTCAACACCTCTCCTGTGCCATGTAAAATGTGCCTTACTTTCTTGTCGCCTTCAACAATAATTGTAAGTTTCCTGAGGCCTCCTCAGCCATGCAGAATCGTGAGTCAATTAAATCTCTTTTCTTTATAAATTACCCAGGCTCAGGTAGTTCCTTACAGCAGTGTGAAAATGGACTAATACAGTCACTTAAAAAATCTTCTATTTTCCCTTCCCTTTAATTCACAGAATTAATGTGTAATGTAATCGTCCCAAAGGCTACAGAGGATATAGTTAACATGAACATAAATGACTACTTTGGAAAAAAAACATATGGCTTGGTCCTAATAGTTCATCCTTCTGTAGTGACTCAACAAGAAAAGGAGGAGGAACTGCTACCTTTACAAGACATGAAAACCTAGGTAAAAATGGAGCTGGGATTGCGATGCCAAACTGCCCACTGCAGCATGCATCACTGCACACCCCTTTGTAATCTCAAGTGTTCCTATATATAAAAGGTTACAAAATCTAATTATCACCATTTAAAAAAAATTCAGCACAGACTTACTATTTGCCTCAAGAAAATCTCTTCATTCATTTACAAGAAGAAACTTTCTCTCCTGACTTCCCTCTCTCTTACCACCCAATCTACTCAAAGCTACCCCTTGCACTCCTGCCGACTTTCCAAGTAACAGCATTTCCACAATCCTAAAAGCAGAAGGAAAATTTTTTACTTCTATATTGTTCGAGAAGAGTGATACTGATAAAAATGGGATATAAGACAACAAATAATTGTTGATGCTTTTATAAAGACAATGATATTAGGAAAAACAAAGTGGTTATTCAAAACTGTACAGAAATACCGTGAAAGATTTTAATAATAATTGAAGGGTATACACAAATGCACTGTGTAGCTGCCACCAGCACAGATCTAGTGGACCTCTGGCAAATTTCATTAAAAAAAAAAAAATTCACCAGATGTCAGATAAGATAGATAAAAGCAATCAGATACTGCCTCTGGAGTGTAATAAACAGACAAAGGGTTTGGGGGAGTACTTCAAGTTGCCCCAATATCTCTCTGTGAATTAATTTGGTAGTGATTTAGAGGCTTCAGGAGTTGGGCTATTTCATTTAAAGAAGGAATTAATATTTGTTGGTAGGGCCAAAGAAATGTAAATAATTTAACAATTGATGAGCCACTCTCAATGTTCAAAGCAGGAGGAAAAGTTGTAGTAATAGATTTCCAATCTCTATCAATGATGTGCTGGTGAATGGACAGACAGTGGAGCCACCTTTTCCTCCAGCTCCCTACTGGGACTGTTGGACACTCTGGCATTTGTGATTCCTGTCCTTCCCCTCCTCTCATGAGAAACCAACTCCGATGTCGGCAAGAAAGCAAACAGAAAATTCAGGATATACTGTAGCCTACCCAAACAGACAGAGGTTTCTTTCACTTCAGCTTTCTATTACCCTGATGCCAGAATTAAACCTGGAATCAGTGAGCAGCTACAGGTAAAGCACTGCTGCATAGAACAGCAGCTCCTCCTCTTTTTTTTTTTTAAGTCTCACATATTTTTTTTCCCCCTTCTCTATTTGTTAAATTTGTCTCAATTCACAATATACCTTACTTAACATGCCATCAGTTTAATCTCATATACCTCCTGGACAAAGAGCGGATCTAGTTAAACTATTTATAGAGTATTGATGTCCAGGGGCTATACTCAAGGGGCTTACAGTAAGTTTTGGGGGGCAAACAGGGAACCCTGTGATAAGTACACTCACAGACTCCTCAGAGTTCCACTATAGGGGAAAAGAGTGTGATGGGGTGAGGGAGGGCAGGGACTTGGGAGAGCCCAGAGGGAGGAGGGAGAGAAGGGAAAGGAGAATGGAACTTGAGCAACGACTTCTATAATCAGAGGGGTTAGCCAAGATAGGAAGAGGTGATAGCACTTAGGTCTACCAGTGGCAAAACAGAGTTGCTACCGGGGATAAAGCAAACTTTCCCATAACAAAGTGAAATACTATTCTTTCTAGCACAGCCAAAGCTTTTCTTGGTTAAAAAAATACAGAAATAAAACTTCTGGACACTGCATACTACATAATTTTAGTAGAAATTAAACACTTTCAAGGCTAAAAGTATTTTAAAAATCATTTCTTTCCCATCTCCTACTAAAAATTATCCAAACTAAAACATAATACGATACCATGGAATTGGTTTGTTTTTTAGGGGTTGACTGCACACTGAGATGGAGTATTTTTACCAAGAGAGGCCACTTAACAGTGATGAATGTGGATGAGGAAGCCCATGACTTGGGGCTGATGCCAGCTCTGTCACTTAAAGTTACTTCAACTCTCTGAGACTGTTTCCTTCTGTTTGAAGTGGAGTAATAACACAGATCTCAGAGGCCCAGGGAGAGGATAACCGAAACATCACACTTCAGGACTTAGCACAGTACAGCTTGAGGCAGTAGGCTGAGGAAGCCCGTGGCTGCTGCAGCTAATGACCTAACTTTCTTTAACATCAGTTTGTTTCTCTCCTCTAAATGCCATACAACTAAAGTACATTTAAAATTATTTGTATTAGGATATTCAGGTCCTAAACTCAACATTGGACCAAATGAATCTGATAGACTTCTACAGAACTCTCCACTCCAAAACAACAGAATATACATTCTTTGCATCATCATATAGCACATATTCTAAAATTGACCATATAATTGTTCATAAAACAATCCTCACTAAATGCAAAAGAACTGAATCATACCAAATACACTCTTAGACCACAGTGCAATAAAAATAGAAGTAAAGACTAAGAAAACTGCTTAAAATCAGGCAATTACATGGAAATAAAGAAATTAAGGCAGAAATCAAGAAGTTCTTTGAAATCAGTGAGAACAAAGATAAAACATACCAGAATATCTGAGACACTGCTAAGGCCTGGTAAGAGGGGAATTCATAGCACTAAATGCCCACATCAAAAAGTTAGAAAGATCTAAAATTAACAACCTAATATCATAACTGAAAGAATTAAAGCAAGAAAAAATTAACCCCAAAGCTAGCAGAAGACAAGAAATAACCAAAATCAGAGCTGAACCAGAGGAAATCAAGACATGAAAAATCACTCAAAAGATCAACAAATCCAGGATTTGGTTTTTTGAAAATATTTGTAAGATATATAGGCTGCTAGCTAGACAAAGAAAAAAGAGAAAATCCAAATAAACACAAATAGAAATGGCAACGGGGATGTTACCACTGACCACTGCAGAAATAAAAATAATCATCAGAAACTACTGGCAACACCTCTGTGCACACAAACTAGAAAAATGAGAAGAGATGAATAAATTCCTGGACACATACATCCTCCAAGACTGAACAAGCAAGAAACTCATTTCCTGAACAGACCAATAATGAGCTCTGAAATTTTATCAGTAATAAATAGCCTACCAACCAAAAATAAAATAAAATAAAAAAGAGCCCAGGACTTGATGGATTCACAGCCAAATTCTACCAGATGTACAAAGAAGAGCTGGTACCATTCCTACAGACACTATTCCAAAAAGTTGAGGAGGAAGAACTCTTCCCCAAGTCATTCTATGTGGCCAGCAATCATCCCGATACCAAAACCTGGCAGAGACACAACAAAAAAAGAAATCTTCAGGCCAATATTCTTGATAAATATCAACACAAAAATCCTCAAAAAAATACTTGCAAACTGAATCCAGTAGCACATCAAAACACTAATCCATCATGAGCAAGTAAAGGCTTCATCCCTGGAACGCAAGTTTGGTTCAATATATGCAAATCAATAAATGTGATCCGTCCCATAAACAGAAGTAAAGACAAAAGCAACATGATTATGTAAACAGATGCAGAAAAGCCTTTTGATAATATTCACCAGCCCTTCGTGTTAAAAATTCTCAGTAAACTAGGTACTGAAGGAACATACCTAAAAATAATAAGAGCCATCTATGACAAACCCACAGCCAACATTATACTGAACGTGCAAAAGCTGGAAGCATTTCCCTTGAAAACTGACACAAGATAAGATCTGTCACCATTCCTATTCAACATAGTATTAGAAGTCCTACTAAGAGCAATCAGGCAAGATAAAGAAATAAAAGGCATCCAAATAGGAAGAGAGAACATTAAAGTATCTCTGTTTGCAGACAACAGGATTCTATATCTAGAATCGAGTAGTGTTGGCCCAAAAGCTCCTTCAGCTGATAAACAACTTCAGCAAAGTTTCAGGATACAAAATCAATAACAAAAATCACTAATATTCCTATACACCAACAAAAGCCAAGCCTAGAGCCAAATCAAAAAAGCAATCCTATTCACAACTGCCATAAAAAGAATAAAATACCTAGAAATACAGCTAACAAAGAAGGCCAAAGATATCTACAATGAGAATTAGAAAACACTGCTCAAAGAAATCAGTGAAGACACAAACAAATGACAAAACACCCTATGCTCATGGATAGGAAGAATGAATATCATTAAACTGGCTACACTGCCCAAATCAATTTACAGATTCAATACTATTCCTATCAAACTACCAAAGACATTCTTCACAGAACTAGAAAAAGCTATTTTAAAATTCATATGGAACCAAAAAAGAGCCTGCATAGCCACGGCAATCCTAAGTAAAAAGAACAAAGCTGGAGGCATCACATTACCTGATTTCAGACTACACTACAGAGCTACAGTAACCAAAATAGCATGATACTAGTACAAAAAGAGGCACATAGACCAATGAAACAGAATAGAGAGCCCAGAAATAAGGCCACACACCTACAACCATCTGATCTTTGACAAAAAAAAAAAACAGCAACGGGGAAATGACTCCCTATTCAATAAATGGTTCTGGGATAACTGGCTAGCCATATGCAGAGAAGACTGAAGTTGGACCCCTTCCTTACACCATATACAAAAATCAACTCAAGATAGACTAAAGACTTAAATGTAAAACCCAAAACTATAAAAACCCTGGAAGACAACGTAGGCAATACCATCCTGGACATAGGAACAGGCAAAGATTTCATGAAAAAGATACCAAAAGCAATCACAACAAAAGCAAAAATTGACAAATGGGATCTAATTAAGAGCTTCTGCACAGCAAAAGAAACTATCAGCAGAATAAACAGAAAATCTACAGAATGAGAGAAAATATTTGCAAACTATGCATCTGACAAAGGTCTAATATGCAGGATCTGTAAGGAACTAGGCAAATTTACAAGAGAAAAACAACCCCATTAAAAAATGGGCAAAAGAAATCAACAGACACTTTTCATAAGACATACATGAGGCCAAAAAGCATACGAAAAAACAGCTCAATATCTAATTAAAGGTTAGAGAAATGCAAATAAAAACCATGATGAGATACCATCTCACACCAGTCAGAATAGCTATTACTAAAAGTCAACAAGTTACAGATGCTGGCAAAGTTTCAGACAAAAGAGTACACTTACATACTGTTGGTGGGAGTGCAAATTAGTTAAACCATTGTGGAAAGCAGTATGGCAATTCCTGAAAGAGCTTAAAGCAGAACTACCATTTAACCCAGCAATCCCGTTACTGGGCATATGCCCAGAAAAATATAAATCATTCTACCCATAAGAACGTTCACTGCAGCACTATTCACAACAGCAAAGACATGGAATCAACCAAAATGTCCATCAGTGATAGACTGGATAAAGAAAATGTGGTTTGTATATACCATGGAATACAATACAGCCAGGAAAAAAAAACATACTCACACAAAAAACAAGATCATGTCTTTTGTGGGAACATGGATGGACCTGGAGACCATTATCTTTAGCAAACTAACACAGAAACAGAAAACCAAATACTACATCTTCTCACTTATAAGTAGGAGCTAAATGATGAGAACTTATGAACACAAGGAAGGAGATAACAGACACTGGAGTCTATTTGAGGGAGGAGTTGGGGAGAAGGGAGAGGAGCAGAAAAGATAACTATTGGCTACTGGGCTTAATACCTGGCTGATGAAATAATCTGTACAAAAAACTCCTGTGATATGAGTTTACCTATGTAACAAACCTTCATATGTACCCCCAAACCTAAAAGTTAAATTTTTTTTAAATAAAACTATTTGCATTTTATATGAAATATAACTTTTTTAAAAAGGCAAAATAAGAGGGTTTTTTCCCCCCTCTCCAAAAACAAACTCAAAAAATTATATTCATTATCTTCATTGAAATACGGATGTACCTTTTTTCACCCCTCTCCTGCTAAGTTAGAGACTCTAAATGAAAATGTGCTTTCTCACTCTGTGGAGAAAGGAAATCACCAAAAAAAAAAACCCTCAGTTTTTCCAGTCAATGAGTAGTCATTCTTCTTGGGCAGGGGCAAGTGGAGGGAGAACAGAAGACATATTTTTAAAACTTCCCCTCTGTCTTATCTCCCCTTTTAGAAGTGACTTTTAATATCCTGAGAACATTCTGCTTATCTCTTCTTTCTAAGTTCAGTCTTACCTCTTCAGTGCCTGGTAAGTCTTCATAACAAAGCAGGAAATGGTTTACCTGCCTGAAATTGCCTGTCAGCGGACTTTTCTTGGGTATGCCTAACAAAACCCGCAAGTGAACACAAGAGACAACAAGAAGCACAGCTGCTGCAGTGGCTAACACAGGTCTCCTGGCCTTCATTCTGCACACCGTGACCAGCTTTCCTTTCTCCAGCTCAATCATCTATCACTTCTTTATGCTTTCCCTACTACACATAAGCTGAATGCTTGATCCGATCTGTTCATCTGCCTCACTTGCCTCTCATCATCCTCATATTTGCTGCCTCCTCTCTTCCCCATCCCCAAACACAACCCTTCCCACATTCCAGACTTACACTTTCTATTCTTCCCCTTCACCTCCTTGCTTCATCTTTCTGAGCTGAAACTTCCTTCATCCTCACTGTCACATGCTCAGTTCAGACTTGTCACCCTATCTAAAATCCTCCCTCCCTCTTCTCTAATCTTAGAGGTCTATTTTCATCATCACTACATCACTTATCATGTGCTGCCCGATTTCAAAAATACTTGGGAACAAGTCACATCTTCTATCAGCCTGTAAGTTGTTTAAGGATAAAGAATATGTGACCTTTCCGCAGAAAGATTTTTATGCTATATCAGTTCTTAACAAAATGGCATTTCCCTCTGGATATACTAGTGAATGCCTTCTGAGAGAGCAGGAGAGACCAGTAGGGGACGGGCATGGTATGGTAGGCTGAATAATGGCACCCAAAGATAGCCACATCTTAAATCCTGGAACTTGTTAATGTTACCTTATATGGCAAAAGAACTGCAGACATGATTAAGGACCTTAAGATGGATAAATCATCCTGGCTTATATCAGGGAGACAGAGGGAGGTTTGACTACAAAAGAGAAGGCAATCTGATGACAGAAGTAGAAACTAGAGTGATGAATTTTGAAGATAGAAGAAGCTGCCACAAGCCAAGGAATACAGGCAGCCACTGGGAGCAGAAAAAGGCAAGGAAAGGAATTGTCCCTGCTGAGGGAGATGACAATAATGATCAACTAGTATCAAGACCTAAACTCTTTTAGTTTCTACACTTCTAGCTAAAAGGCTACACTAGTTATAATAAATGATGTATAGAATGGCGCGTTTTTGGTGGTAGCATTCAGTAATCAGAATCTTGCTAGTCTTTGACAAAAACCTCATGCTATCAACATTTCTTGTCCTACACAGAAATCAATTAGAAGAGTCCATTTTCTGAAGTCAAACAACTGGCTAATAAGAAAAGGCAAGTGGGGAATCATCTTCCTGCCTAGCCCCACTCGGTAAAAAAAATTGTAAATCATGTCTACAGGGCCCAACTCAAGTTGTATCCCATAGCATTTAATAATTTTGTTTTTATAGTTTTTTTTATAATTCACATGAAATTAATTAGCAAAGTATCACTTTATCAATTTCTTTACAGCTTCAAGTACTAGCTTAAGTAAAAACTGAGGTGAGGATGGGAGGGGCTGTGATTAGGGACAAAGTAAAAGGAGCTATTTTTCTTGCTTCATGCTTCAAATAGCAGTGACGCATGTGCACACACACACGTAGGCAGGACACTGTGGAACAGTTATTACCTCCACCCATTTGGATCGAATAGCTAGTGCCAAATATAACTTTTCTGCTAATACTGAACACCATGCGTCCTATTAAGAAACTGTGTTATGATACTACATCATTTACTCTTAACCTAATCAAACATCTGCTATGAAGAGGAACATGCGTCCACAAAGGAAACCCTGACAATTCACAATAAGGCTATTACCTGTGGAAACAGCATGTTTACTTATGTTGTGGTTACTAACTCTCTGTCCCCTAGTTTGCAAGTCATTATAGACAAAATTCCTGGAATATTATCAATTAATGCTCCTGAGCAATATAGGCCTTTACTGTACTCTGGAAAGAGAGGGCAAGTAAAATGCCAAAATGGTTATGTTCCATTCTGCAACTTTCATTATACTACCAGGACATCTTGTACTGTGCCAGGGAGAAGCAAGAGTACCTGATCTTCCAGTTTGAGAACCGAAAAGTCAGTCTGATGCTCCCTGATTACTCTGTTAACACTGTAGTAATGGAGACATTATGAAGCATCCTTCAGTCACTTCTTAGTGGTGGGACCCTGGATATTAGCCACCACAGCTTCACTAACCAGATCACACATGCCTACATGTATATGTGTGTGTGCACACACACTCTCCTTTAAACACAGGCAAAAATACTGGACAATTCCCAACCAGCCAACTATTCAGAGCTAACATTCTGAAGGCAGACCTTTTTTGTTTTTTGAGACAGGGTCCCGTGCTGTCTCCCAGGCTGGAGTGTAGTGGCACAATCATAGCTCACTGCTGCCTCAACCTCCTGGGCTCAATAGACCCACCCACCTTAGCTGCCATGCCTGGTTAATTTTTATATTTTTTTTGAAGAAATGGGGTTTCGTGACATTGCCTAGGTTGGTCTCAAACTCCTGGGCTCAACTGATATGCCTGCCTTGGCCTCCCAAAGTCCTGGGATTATAGATGTGTGCCACCACACCTGGCCTAGGGTAGATCATTTTTATTGCCAATTTCACATACATTACTAATGGGAAATAGGCTAACAACAGATAATGGGAATTATCACCTAATTACTATATCATACTTGATTTCAGTCATTAAAGTTCTTTTCTCCACAAAATTTTTACCAAATTGTTACAAAATGGCAAAGAGGCATATTTTTTATTTTATTACTCAAGTTTCTGTAAACCATCTACTGTATTCTTGGCTGGATATCAAGCGCTATAGGAGATTCATGTGGGGTATGAGGCCCTGCTGTGAGCAGCATACAGAACTGGATGGAAATAAATTTGAGATGAAAGCACTCAGACATGATACTTCATACTTAAGTACTGAATGATACTATATGATAATAATGATAATTCCTATTTATTGAACACCTCTCATGGTTCAGGGATGAAGCAAGGTGCTTTGCATACATGCAATACAACCTTGCAACCTATACACTAAAGATTTAAAGGGTTTTATGTTATAGGTGTTCAATGGTGAGAGGATCCACAAAGAACCTGGGTTGGGAGGTTCTGGGTAAAGATGAGGACGGTCATTCTATGTACATGATGCTACGTAAGCAAGCCCCGTGGAAGCCATGCATCCAGCCTGCCTGGGACAGGAATGTGTGGGGCAGTAGAAAGTCTAAAGACTGGGGGACAGTTTTGCACTTCATTTGCCTTTGTCAAAGTTACTGATGTCCCAAGGAAAAGATGGGGATTTTGTTCAGTGCAGCTTCTATGGGAAGCCAGGGTAGAAGTCTCAAGAACAAATCACTTAAACTGATCACAAACAGTTTAACTGAAAGACATATCTAAAAGAAAATGACATTTCCAGTACAGTAATACCCATATGCTATTTGAAAGTGAGACAAGTGGTGCAGAGAAGGGGGAAATGGGGTGGCTGGGGAAGGACAAGTCGTCTGAGCAATCATGTCACCTGTAAAGGGGTTAAATGGTAATGAAGGAATAGTGACATCAGCATCTGGTAGTTAAGCTCTGCTGGCCAGGATTAAGGATGTAATTTTACAGCAATCCATACGTGGATGGGGCAGAGGGATGGTGGAAGATAGGAAGAGAATACAGAGAAGACATGGGTTAGCGGTAGAGAATAAGTAAATCAGATGAGAGACTACAGATTAAGGTCAGGGAGAAGGAAAGGGAGGCTGCCCTTTCCACACATACATTTTATCTTTTACACTGAGGACAAGCAGGAAAACTAACCCTTCTTTGGCTAAAAAGTCCCATCTCCTTAATGCAACATTCCACTTATCACAAAGCCTCATATTACATAAGTATTTTTAGACAAAACTTAACTTTTCTGCTAGATTACAAAATCCCTAAAGGCAGGAGCCATGCCTTTCTACATCTAATACCATGTCTTTTGCATAGATGCTTAATGAATGTCAGCTAAACTGAAGTAGGCTCAATTTATTATTTATTGAAGTAGGGAAAAGAAGAGTAAGAATAGCCTTGGCACCACAAGGTTAGAATCTCAGACTGTTTCATCCATGGTGCCCACAAGCACTGCTGTCATAGGATGGGTGTTCAACAGATACTTAAAGAAAGAATGAACAAATGAACAGAGACCAGTATCTCCTACCAGTATGAAAAGAAGCTCTTTGGAAGTAGCCATAAATGGAACACCCTTTAAATCTCAGCTTTTTCTACTCGCATGTTTTATGCCCACATTTCCACTCAGCATCATGCAGGGACTGCTTTATATGGCAGCTATAGGCTTCACAGAAGCTATTAGGTTGTTAAGGTGAGATACATGGTCCGAAGGCCACAGAAATTTGATGCATGTCTACATATGTAGACAGTTACCCCACTATCCATATCGAGAACATTTCCAGCACTCACTCCAGCAGGCTCTGTTGTGGAGCCCCCTGCCCACTTAGGTAAAACTATATCTATCATAGATTAATTTCTATCAGGGAAAGAAGTTATTTTATCTTTCTCACTGTTCGTTTCACTCTGGAAGCCTACATTTCTTGAGCACAAAATGGTCATCTCTGTGCTTTGGAATAGTCACTCCAAGTTGACTAGTATCATCAGATTTTTTATTAATAAATTCTAATCAATGACAGCAGAAGCCCCTGCCAAGCAGGCTCATTCTCATGTGCATTAACAAATGAGAAGGGAGGCAAACATAAACAAAACAAAGTGCAAACACTAAGCCATTTGTCCCACCTGACAGCAGACCCAGTACCAGATACTCTCTGAACTAGAGTTCCCCTGGAATCACACACATGGAGCTATAATCAGAGCATGAGCTGGTCCAATCGGAATTCCTGCTGCTCTGCTCCATATCAAGTACTTGTCCTGAGTACACTGCCCCCGTTCCAAACACACCCAGACAAGATGAGGCCCTTCCCTGCTGAGAAAGAACATCGGTTTCACAAGCAGAAGTAGAACATCTCATTACTTCCCCCAGAAAGCTGTTCTTAAGCAAAGAACATCTGGTTTGTTTCATTATTGTTGTTGATGAGGAAAATGTTCTATTATGGTGATCACTGTATGTGAAAGCATTAGCTCTCAGATTTTATCAAAACATACTTGAGTAATGCTTTCCTTGCTGAATTCAGTAAATGATTTTTTCTTTCTGTGTCAGAGAGGTCTCTGATGATGATTCAGCTAATGCAGAGTGAATGTGCAGGTACAGATATTGATACATGGATCAATACTTCATATCAAATTACCTGAATCTTCTGCGAGTTACTAGTTTTCTATTTCCCATGGTGGAAGCAGGAGATGAATACTAATGCAATTCCCTTCTCAGGCACTGCCTCCGGCCAAAGGAAGCCTATAAAGCTAGTTTTGTCATAGCATATAAATTAGACCAACGCTTTTCATAGTCAAGTTCAACTCTAAACTTTTGAGTAGAAGTCTATGCCTTTAGGGGACTGTCTAATAATGAAAATCATATTTAAGTGAGTGTTATTTTGGTAGACTCCGACACGACTTCTTTTTTTTTATTTCTAGAGTTTCTACAAAGTTATGTTATCTAGTGAGCTGAAAAGATAAGATTTATGGTTTTATAAAACACCAACTACAGAAACTCTTGTATAATTACAGAAAAGCAAGTACTCAGAAGGCAGCAATCACCATTTGCTCTTCGAGCACCCCCAAAGCATCCCCTAAAAGTCTTCCAAAAAATTTCCATTTCAGCTTTATGAAGTCCTTAAAGTCTGTCTACCTCACAGCCTGAAGAGAGCTGTCAGTCTGAGATGCCATTCTCTTAAGACACGACCTGAACACAATGCAGAGACAATATGAGGAAAGGCTTCTCAATGCTCTTTAGAGAAAATTTTATAAAACCAAAATCAAAGTTTGCATACCATTAAACAAGAAGCTATAAGCTATAATCTCAGTGCTGATGAAATACCTTTATCATATGAAAACGTTTTTAATTTATCCTAGGCAATGGACAATTTCAAAGTATATTTCTTAAAAGGTCAAAATATGAAATTGTCCAAAGTAGCTTTGAAAAAAATCCCTGAAGTGAATTTTTGCTTATTTATTTTTACTGATATATATAATAGTTGGACATATTTTGGGGGTAATTTTTTTTTTGATACCTGTATATAACATGTAATGGTCAAATTAGGGTAACTGGGATATTCATCATCTCAAACATTTTCTTTGTCCAACCAGTTTCTTAACATGAGTAGTATGTAGATGGTCTGCTAGTTACACTGTAGAAAATGCATAACATAGAAGGAGAGAAAAAATTATTCTGTGGAATGATATCAAAGGTGTAAAAAGGAATTTCTATACCCACTCTGAAAATTAGGAGATGATTTCTGATGAGATCAAAAACTATCAAGAATGCAGCAACCATAGATTCTCAACTTTGCTACTATGAGCTGGAAGTAGTAGATAAATAAAGCAGGACGGTGAGAACTAGGCAAACATAAACAGCTGAATTTTGCTTTTTTTGGACCAAACTTTTCTATTTCTTCGCCATTTAAATGGAATTCAACCTTTAATTTCTATTTCCTCCTCTTTAAAATTCACAACCTCATGTTCTTTGATGACCCAGGTATACCTAATCCTATGCACAGTCTTTTCCATTCCAATTCCTACATTTTAATTTTATTTAATAGAAAATAAAGTATTAAAGATATTCTGAAAAAAAACTCCAAATGAATACCCCCTCTAAAAGGGGTCTTCATTTTACCTACTGCTGTGATTTATCAACATATATAACTGCCACAGTAAAACATATATATGAAATTGTTACTTTCATGTAATATTCTACTAAACATTTTCAGATAATCATTATAGTTTTTCTTAAAAAGATTGCATGCCATTTTGTCACTTTGATAATTTAATTAAAATATTATTCTAATATGAGACATTATGTCCTGCTTTGGATTTGCTATCTTATATATGTGCATCTATTCATATACATTTAGTGGATATCCATCACCTCCACATTATCACAAGCTGTAATAAGTAACTTCACACATCCATATTTTGTTTTTCTGTGTAATTTTTTCTGCTTTTTTTTTTTTTAGATGGAGTCTCACTCTGTCATCCCAGGGTGGAGTGCAGTGACGCGATCTTGGCTCACTGCAACCTCTGCCTCCCGGGTTCAAGCAATTCTCCTGCCTCAGCCTCCTGAGTAGCTGGTACTACAGGCACATGCCACCATGCCCAGCTAATTTTTGTATTTTCAGTAAAGACAGGGTTTCTCCATATTGGACAGGCTGGTCTCAGACTCCTGATCTCATGATCTGTCTGCCTCAACTTCCCAAAGTGCTAGGATTACAGGCATGAGCCACTGCACCCAGCAATTTTTTCTTAAGGATAAGTTCATAGGAGTTGGATTGCCAGGTCAAAATATCGGAAGATATAGAAGATTATTCTGCATTATCCTGCCACCTCCCAAGGAGGTAGGACCAGCTCACCATACTTTCAGCAGTTTTAAATTCTTTACTGAATTATGAGACATGAGCTGAAAGCCATTAGGTTAGTCTACATTACTGATTTTAGAGATGAAGCAATTAAATCCAAGAGAGATTAAGAGGTTTGCTTAAAGGTCATAAAGCTGATTAATGGCAGAATTAAATCACAAACCCAGGCGTTCTGACTTCCTCTGCAGGGCCTCATAGTCACGTCATCCTCAGTTTCTCACTGGCCTCAGAATGCCCTCCTCAGAGAGAATGCCAGCCACAGCCAACACAGAAGGAAAATGAGGTAGGGTAAATGAAAGGGATCCAGAGAATCAGAAAATACACAAGAGGGTAGATGCAGGTAGAGGAAAGAAAGGAAAATGCAATTAGCAGCAGCACTGAAGAGTTTCCTTTGGTTTTTCAAGACCATTTTTGTTCCAGATGTTTACCTATTTGCAAGCACTGAAGCACAGGACAATGGGTCTGGGCAGGAGGCAGCAACAGAACAGTATCTTTCACGTGAAGGGATGACAATGGACTTACACAAATCATTCCCAGCAGAGACCACCTCTTCATCAGTAATAATTAGTGCAATGCCTTGTGTTTCCAAAGTTACAGTTTCCAAAGCACTTCTACACACACTGAGTCTGGGCAAGCATCATTTTCCCATCTTACAGATAAGTAAAACGAGGTTTCAAAGAGCAAGTTTTCCATTAAGTATAATGAACAGGGTCAAGAATGAAATCTCAATCTTGACTTCCAACTTATCATTCTATACTGATGTGACTTTTAGTTTTCATGAGTAAGGTGAATTTACTAACAAAAAGTTACTTAAACTGCTAGCTTTTTAAAACTTAACTAAATTGTTGTTATTGTTATTGTTTTTAACCTAGACAGTCTAAAGACAGTAAAATAGGCTCCAGTTTTTCTTTGGACAAGTAAGTTCATCTTTCTGAAATTGTTTCTTGTTTTCTGAAATAGGAAATTTGGGATAGGCGATCTTTAGGGTCCCTTCCCAATGCTAGTATTATGTATCACATGCGCTTCTTATAGAAGTATTTTATGGGGGTCATTTTCATAAAAACCAAACTTAAAGCCTCCTTAAACAGCAACGTAGTCCAAGCAATTTTAAGATTTTTTAAAGTGACACAAAGAACAAAATCTTAAATGGACTCATATTCTAATTGCTAGACAAATTCTATTTTCAGTTTTAAATTGGCAAAAACATTCACAATCTTGTTTCCATTTCAGAAAGATTCCAAACTAAGCAATAAGCAAAAGAGAGCATCCTCAAAGGGGAACACTTCGTGACTTTGTGCGTTGAACTTTGAGAACACTGTATGAACAATGAAAGGCTGTACTTTAGTTCAGGTTGGATTCAGAAAGTCTAAGGGAATGGGCAAAGGACTCAGTCTGATGGGGCACTTTCTTTTTTTTTTTTGTTTTTTATTTTGAGACAGAGTCTCACTCTGTCACCAGGCACCAGGATGGAGTGCAGTGGCGCGACCTCGGCTCACTGCAACCTCCGCCTCCCGGGTTCAAACAATTCTCCTGCCTCAGCCTCCCAAGTAGCTGGGACTACAGGTGCGCGCCACCATGCCCAACTAATTTTTTTGTATTTTTAATAGAGACGGGGTTTCACCAGGTTGACCAGGATGGTCTCGATCTTTTGACCTCGTGATCCGCCCACCTCGGCCTCCCAAAGTGCTGGGATTATAAGCGTGAGCCACCACACCAGGCCGACGGGGAACTTTCAACCATAAGTTTTCACTCAGCAGCTAGTCATGAAGTCAGTGTAACAAGGGGCAACCTTGATGTTTTAAAAAGTAATAAAATAAGTTATAATAAAATTTATCAGAGTGCATTTCAGAATGCAGCAATACGAGACAACTGGGCTAGTTACTGAGATACTACTATTGGTCTCAGAGCAGAGACTGTACAAGCCACACTTCTATTGGCTTTAAGGAGCTGGTGCCTCGCCAAGTTCAGCTTCTTAGAAGCACTTGAGGAAGGCTGGAAGGCTGCAAGAAGAAGACAGGACTTGCTCGTTTCTGTTTGGCTTCTAGTTCTTGTCATCACTTTCATCCCTTGCCCCTACATCCATCCAGCAGTAGTTTTCACTCCAGCAGTAGCAGTTCATTCCAGTGGCAGCAGCTGGTCACTGTCCCCTTTGTCAGAAGTCTTCTCTGGCTCCATGGCTTTTCTTTTGAGCCTCTAGGTTCTGTAATCCCCTGGTCCTCAGTGGCAGTGCCTTCCTGCTATTACGACCTCCACTATACCTCAATACAGCCCTAACGGGTGAGGAGCCATCCTTGAAAGGTCTGTTAGAGGTCCACAACAACGTAAGGATCTAACACCAGAGGTAAATTAACTAGATGGCTAAGTACACTGTTTTCAGCTAACTTTTCTTCATAGACAGCCTTTCTCAAAAATCAGGAGCTGCTCTGCATTCAGGTGCAAGCTCCTTATCTCATTGGAGACTGGTAGTAAACAGCAGATCAATTTACTTTGAGCAACACAGGCTTGGTGGTTCCCTCTGGTTAATGATTCTTTATATTACAGTAACTCCTAAAATTAACTACTGTGGTTTCTATCTCCTATGAACCCCTGACTGATACTGAAATTAGACACAGGTATATCTTGAGTAACTTTTCTTTTACATAAATGCATGTGAGCAAAATAAATTATGATGCAAAATGTACCATATGAGATGGGCATGGTGGCTCATAGCTTATAATCCCAGCTTTTTGAAAGGCCAAGGTGGGCAGATCACCTGAGGTCAGGAGTTTGAGACCAGCCTGGCCAACATGGTAAAACCCTGTCTCTACTAAAAATACAAAAATTAGCTGGGCATGGTGGCACACGGCTGTAATCCTCACTACTCGGGAGGCTGAGGCACAAGAAGTGCTTGAACCCAGGAGGAGAAGGTTGCAGTGAGCCAAGATCGTGCCACTGCACTCCAGCCTGGGTGACAGAGCGAGACTCCGTCTCAAAAAACAACAACAACAACAACAAAAACCACATGGTCAGACAGCTGGAAATAAGTTAGCCTAACATGTAGATTATAAGGAAAAATAGAACCTAGGAAAATGTGTTAATTTGTATGTGTACCCTGTCTGCTAAAACTTCAGTGCACCTTAAGTATTTCTAGGTTTTGTTAAAGTATTTCTTTAACAAAAGTATTTGACTCTGCCAGTTATAATTATGAGCAGACCCTCTTGTTTACAGCAATTATAGGAGCAAACTATTAAGTAAGGCTTACTTTCAATGTTTTATATATTTCCTACCAACACAGTAGCTTTACTGAATAGTTCACTAACATGTCTGTAAGGTCAATGTTTTCTAGTGTCTACTTCCCTATTTTTTAGGGTAGCATGGGTACTTACTAAACCACCCTAGAAAATGAGACACAACAGGCTCATTTGACCTAGAGGCAGAAGATAACCGGTCAGTGCATTTTTCTAACAGCACATGTAATCATCCACATTTGTTATTCTAGAAGTAAGAGGTAGCAGTAGCCTCTCACATCTTAAAATGGATCCACTACACTGTTATTATGAGAATTTTCCTACTGTACTTTTGGAAGAATCTGAACACAAAGACAAATTTATGCTGTATTGATAGAACAAAGTGTTTCTTATTTTCTAACATTTAAGGTATTATACAAATTTGAATTACCTTATTTTGATTATTTCTGACGCTGTATCCCTAATATTTTTCTTTCAGTTTAGATGGGCAAGTAGGTTGTCCATTCCAAGAAAATTAATACAAATATTTTTAAAATATACATTAAAAGAAGCATTTAAAGTTCTATAAATAAGCAATAATGATTCGGCTAGGTCAAGTCTGCTAACCAAAGAAGGAAGTCACTTGGAAATCATGCTGAGGTTAGGGCAGTGAGGGCAGGCTGGCCAACCAGAGAGAGCTCTGGAATAAGAAAGAGGAGCATGTGTTTCATGTCAGGTTCAGCCTTAAATAAACTGCGTGACCTTCCAAATGCCACCTACCCTCTTCTGGATTTCTGCCTCCTCAGCTGTGAAATGAGAGGGCTGGACAAGATAGCTTATGAAGTCCTCCAAAGCTATTTCAGTCAGATGAATTCCATGTACAGATTTCTACTTCACATTATGATTAAGACTTACACAGTTCATCGAAAACTGAGTGCTACTTGGATGGAATTAAAGAAAGAAACCCCCACACAAATTAATTCAACAAGAAGAACAATGTCTATTTCTTTCCTTTTTTTTTTTTTTTAAACTGTTATAACCAGAAGCAGTTGAAAGGAAATTGGCACAGAACTGGTCTAGTTTAAGAAAAAATAATTTCCATGGAAACATTCTACTGATAGTTCCTCTTACTGCTTTGTGCGGACCCACTGAGGACTGGTTGATACAGATTATTCTCATTCCATTCAGTTTGTTTAGGGGCAGAGTGAACCAGAGTAAAGTGTCAAAGTGTTTCCTGTTCTGATGACAGATAACCGCATTGCTGTATGAGAGCTAAAGAGACTGTATCCAGCAGGCCTAGAGGAAAAGGGCAAAAAAGTGCTCATATTATCTTTCCTTTCTCACCATCAAAGCCCCTCACTAACAGAACCAGGCATGGATTCCAAACTTTGACCTTAGTTAAGAATTTGACCTTCCTATGAAGTACACCTCTTCCACATCAGCTAAAATTCCATCCAAAGCTGTTTCCTCTTCCAACGTAGTAAAGTTACAAGCACAAAAGCTCTATGGCCATTCTATTTTTTTCTAGGTAAGTAAATTTGAAAACTAGAACAGTAGAATTCCAAAATAAGCAGTTTAAACCATGTTTATTTACTACAGTTGAGAATTTCTTCATACACAGAAATCCCGCAGAGTAAAACTCATCTTTTTAAATTGATTCAAATGGCCTCTGGGCCATACGGTCTTATTAAGTCAAAATAAGAACAGTTACCAAAGGAAAAGACTACAAGTAAAAAAAATCCTCTAGAAAAAGATACTAATGGGAAATAATCACTATTTATAATAGAATTCACTACAGGCAGGCAATATCTGATAAACCAGATTTAAAAATTTTAAATGTATTTAAAATTTCCATGTAAATATTTAAGATTAATAAAGCATGATATTTGGTGCATTCTTAATTTTAGAAAAAAATCTGTAATAAATAAAGGTAACACTGATATCACTTTGGAGGCTAATAAAATAGAGAACTTTTAAAAATAATTCCCTGGCCAGGTGCAGTGGCTCATGCCTGTAATCCCAGCACTTTGGGAGGCCAAGGTGGGTGGATCACAAGGTCAGGAGATCAAGACCATTCTTCCCAACATGGTGAAACCTCCTCTTTACTAAAATACAAAAAACTAGCTGTGTGTGGTGGTATGTGCCAGTAGTCCTAGCTACTCGGGTGGCTAAGGCAGGACAATCACTCGAACCCGGGAGGCAGAGGTTGCAGTGAGCCAAGATCGCGCCACTGAACTCCAGCCTGGGCAACAGAGCAAGACTCTGTCTCAAACAAATAATAATAATTCCTCATGTTATGCCAAATCACTATTGTTAATATGTGTATGACTATGAAAAGATAGGTCTTCATTAGGTTTAAGGAGTCTAATCTGAGAGTAGTTCCAGTAGGAACTGAAATAACCTGGAAAAAGACTATAGCAGCCACAAAGAATGACTTTCATAGATTCAGGTGCCTCAGTTCATGCAGGATTATAGTAAACGCAATAGCAGGAGAAACAATCCATGAAAGAAACTATAAGAAATATATATAGTTATTTCTACTGGTGAAGAGTATAGTGATAATACACACTGCAACAATTCATGTTCTCAAATTGTGTGATGTAGAAACTCTTTTTTCAAAGCATCAGACAGATTTTATAAGCTTCCTAGTACCAGAAAAGTAATAAATTATCCACTGGAGTAAATATGGGACTTAGCAACATCCAAAATACTTTTGTAAGTCAAATGAAAATGCACAAATAATTCTTATGAAATCTGTTATGATTATTTAAAATATTGTTATAGTCATACTTAGAAAAAAAAAGATGGGATATAGACTTACATAACAATTACATAAAATATTTTGAGAGATCTTACCTTTTTCAGGAATCTGACTCCATAGGTAAATACATAAAGGTAAAATGAAAATCTCCACCTGTAGAGGATTAAAAAAAATCTGTGACATTCAGTTTATATATTCACAGCATATACTGAAATATGTAAGGGAGGGAAAAGAGTTCCTTAAACTAAATTTGTCCCCTCCCACAACTAGGGATTAAACTTAATGAGTAATTTCAGTGCTAGCTGAACCCATACACTGGTATACATGGCTTAAATATTTTGAGTATTATATTCGTAACTTGATTTTTACTGTTAATTACAATATTTGCCCAATCACTCATTTTCTCATTCTCAAACATGTGAACTTCTTGTTTATCACTCATGAAGGGATATGGTTCAATAATATGAAGGTGTAATATCTGAATCAGACAAATAGCTGAAAACTAACAACTGAAGTTCATATTTGTTTCAAAAAATGTTGCTAAAGGAAGGCATACAGAATCTAAAAAAATAAAATGACAACTATAAATGACAATCTTAAACCATGCCAAACTTATGGTCTAGCTGCGACTTTCACTTTTAATGAAGAAAAAATTTTAAGTTTTCTTTTGATTTTAAATGATGGAAATGTTTTAAGTCTTTTAAAATATAAGATACATATGTGTGTGTGTGTGTATACACACTTATTACAAAAAACTCTTACTCTAGTACTAAATACTCAATTTTATTTCTTGTACTTTCTGAGTATGAATAGCTGTGCCTTTAAAAGCTGGCTGAATGCCACTAAATGGCATTCCTGATGTCATAAAAAAATATTCTTGTAAGTAAAGACAATTAACTTATTGTAGTATAAAAGTCAAAAACTTAATTTTAACTCCATTTCTATTACCAGTCTCTCAGTGGTTACAGGTGGGAGTGATGACAAGTTTCTGCTGGTTATACAAATTCTAGATCAGAAATTAAAACCAGGGATGTCTTCATGGGTGTGCAACTTAGGCAGTCACATAAGACTTCATGCTTGATTTAATGCTTTGCTGTTGCCATCTTGAAATTCTTAATAGTTGTTGGACAAGAAACCCAGCATTTTATTTTGCACTGGATTCCGCAAATTATGTACCCAGTTCTGGTCAAGACAGACTCAACTAACTTTGGGCAAATCCGTTAATATCCTTTGACCTCAGTTCCATCTCTACAATGGGAGAGTGGGTTTGTGTTATAATGATGCCTGAAGGGTTTGGTAGCACAAGTATTATCTCTACTTTTTTCTAGTCCCTCCCAGTCCTTCTTGTATGGAACTAGCCTATTTCATGCATTTGCCTTATTTGTCTGGCCCCTGGAGGCAACTGAATTTCCAACTCTGAGATTAAATGATTTATAACAGCTGTTTTAGGTCTAAGACTCTTGTTAGTAGGCAGTGATTAGGCAGTTTTTATGTACAATAAAAGTTTTACAGAGTCATTGGAATTCCTATCATCACTTATGTATCTACATTTTATTTCATCACAAAAATGACCCAGTTTTCATAACACATAGATTCTATTACAGGAATACTGATGCCTCCATCGTTTGAATAGCAACTTGTCATGAATATTTACAAGGCAGAGTTTATTTCCACAAAATATCTGAAGAAAGCAAAATTTTCAAGCATATTGCGACTTGAAAAAGTACTTCTTTAAGTTGTGGAGTTTCGTATGTTATAGTTTTAAATGCTAGCTACCAGCACCTGATATAATCCCTCCCAATCTTTTACTAAGATACCTGTAAAAGAGATAAATAATAAAGTTCATGCAACCATGAAAAGGAAGACATGACCTTCAACCTACTGCTAGAATCAGGCAAGAATTCTTATAACAGAAAAAGAATAAAATTAGATGTAAAAAATCTAATTAGCAGTCACAAGCCTTGAAAGGGGTAGGGAAATCTTCATCTGCATATCACCCTGTCTCCACTTTCTGCCATCTTGTATAGAAATGCAAAAATCTGTATCATTAAGAAACTTAGTCCTTTGCCACAAATGATTACGTTTTTTGAGGCAGCAAGAGAATCCCCCACCCCATAAGTTAGTGATGGCTACTTTCAAAAGCCAACCGGGAAGAAGGAGAAGCATTGTGCAACCTGGCAGTTTCAGTGACAGAAAGGCAGATTTAGGGACAACATGACCTATGAAGGTATTGCATTTTGGAGGCTGGAGTTCTTACATAATCTATATATAAAGTAACAAAGAACAAGGCATTGGAGACAGCTGCTTTATGTGAAACTCTTTCACTGAAAATGGGTCCACGGAAAATGGGTCCGAGTCTATAGACATCAACCTGCTACAAGGTCAGAGATCTAAAAGTGGACTTTTACTAACAAACAGGAGAACGGAGAGTGGGGCTGAGGGCAATCTGCATATCCCCTCTGTGATCAGGTCTAGATGAGTATCTCTTAATTCTGGAATGAAAATAACAGCACAATGTCAGCATGGGTCTACTAAGTAGTAATAAATGTGGAAAGAAAAGGGCATGTTAAAGATTCAAAGGAGGAATAATTTTCTGAAAATGACTTCACAGAGAAATCATTAGTAATTTTTAGGAAAGTTTTAGGCATTGCCAATATAATACAACAAGATATGACCCCTAGAAACAAAACAAAGTCAATAAAAGACTGCTGGGTAAGATAAAGAGATTATAGGTGAAATAAAGTAGCATTGCACAGAGTCTGCAAAATGAAGCGCAGCATTATTACCCTCTGGAGGAGGAACACAGATACATATGGTATAAAATTAAGTCATTTACACAGAGGGTAAACACCCCTATAAGGCCAGAGAAAAGTACCAAAGATGAAAAAAGATCCTAGATCTGGAAGAGTAGAAAACATATCTAATTATAGTTGTTTCTGAGGAAATGCAAGAACTGAAATAGAATAATCAAAGACAAAAAGACTGAAAAAAAGTGAACTGAAAAAAAAAGACAACTAAATTGTATTCCAAACAGTATCAAATCAAAGCGATGTTTGGACAGAAATGTTGAATCCTAGGTTTAAAGTTAAAAAAAAAAAAAAGTACTTCAGTGTTCAAGCACAAAAACAACAAGTCAACACACATAAATCAAATGAAAACAAATCACCATCAAAGGAACAAATACCCAGTTAGTCTTAGAGTTCTCTGCTGTATTATTAAATGCCAAAAGAAAGGGAAGACTTGCCAGGCAAACTGCTTCTTATTTGCAGAGGAATATACGAACTGTATTCTCATATATTCAGAGGCTCTGAAAATATATTATTCATTAAACTTTATGAAAAAATTACTTAAGCCAACTATAACCCACCAATATACAAACAAAAAATAAGATTTCAAAAGTGTAATTCTAGCATAAAAAGACTATCGTTAGCAACATAAATCATTGCCCTAAATTTCATTGCCAAATTAAATGCTCTTGTTCTTAAGGGATAATTTAATACAAAATATTTAGCAATAATAATCAAGGGATGAATTCTCAGATTAATGAAAACAAGGAAAGGAAGCATTAAATTCATTCTTACAGGAAAATTTTGAAAGACTTCTTTTGATAAAAGAAATATACTAAGACTGTTTCTTTAAAAACTTAAAGATTACTCTTGGTTAAACAAGGTAAATTAAACACATCAATTTACCTCTGTGCCTTTATGAATGTACCACTAAAAGAGCAAAGAGGGATTTTGTTCAGTAAAGCATAAACTCCCAAAGACACAAAACTGAAGTGAGGACAACCACCCTGTTTTAGGGCTGAAAGCTGAAGGGAAGGGATATCAGCTTAGTTGGTAGAACCGGGAGCCAAATACTTAACTATCTGTGGAGGATGCTCAGAAGGACCACCAATTCCCAGAAAGACACCAAATAAGGAAATGACTTTGTAAGACCAGTATTAGAAAAAGCAGCCTAGGGATTAGCCTGTCCAAAGCCACACACTTGGTAAGTGGAAAAACTGGGACACAAACCTAGCAGTGGCTCTACAGCCCTCTCTCAAATTCTACAGAATTAGAGCACACTGCTTTGCCCAGAGACGTCAATGTGTTCCACTACATTTGCTTGGATATGGAAGCCTTTTATATCTTTCAAACCTGAAAATTAGAATAGGAAGCTAGTAAAAACTACCTCCCACTGAATCTGGTTTATCGTCCTTACGCAACAAGGTTGAATAGGGCTCTTTGTTAAAATCAAGACTACTAAAACATGCATTTGAAGTAGAAAATCAGAGCATTGAGGTCTCATGTCTTGTTGCCAGGTGTCACCCAAAAAGCAAGGGATTATAAACTACAGAAGCTGCAGAAGCAGGGGAATCATCCAGAGCAGCCCCTGCTCAACTCAGCACCTGTTTTAGGGAGAGCAGGGCAGGCATACAAGGGCCATTTTATTTATAACTTTTATGTAGTACTTCCTCTGTCCCCTGAGTTCTTCTAAGCACTTTACAAATAGGAAGTCATTTAATGAAACTATTCCACATAACAAGGTAGGCACTATTATCAACATCTTTATTTTTATTTTTTCCTGATGAGGAAATGAACACAGAGTGGGTTTAATTACTTGCTGAAGGCCACACAGTTAATAAGAGAGAAAGTCGAGATCAGAAATTAGACTGTTTGGTTCCAGTATCTAAACTCTTAACCTTTAAGCTATTATACTTCTTCCTGATTTTATACCTAAGAATTGAAGACAACGTATTCAACTAAAATGGTGTTTCTAACCTGCTGGATATTAGTGGATGCTGCATAATTGAGACTCTACCCTGATGAACTGCAACTGACTGCTTGCAAATCTGGGGACAGGAGAAGAATGAAAAGACACTCATTTTCAATACCAGGGTAGCTAAAATAATATTAAGCTTATTAACAGTTATTACCAGATGGTCTTTCTCTATCCTACTCACTCATCTCTCTACCTGCTGAGGCACTGTGGCTCCTTCAGGATTTATGTCAAGTTCTAGCTGTTCCATAAAGCCACCTTTTCTGGTGCTGAAACATGGAAAACACTGTAATTCTGACTTGTTCTTTACCTCCTTTCCTTCTCTTTGATTATACCCACAAGCCTTTGAATTGCTTGTAAGTTCCAAGTAGAGTAAGACTCAGTTTTATTTATCTTTGCATTTCTTTTATTTTTTTAATTTTATTGCACTTTAGGTTCTGGGGTACATGTGCAAAACATGCAGGATTGTTGCATAGGTACATACATGGCAATGTGGTTTGCTGCCACCATCCCCCCGTCACCTATATCTGGCATTTCTCCCCGTTATCCCTCCCCAGCCATGCTACCTGCCCCGCTGTCCCTCCCTTATTCCCCACCAACAGATCCCAATGTGTGATGCTTCCCTCCCTGTGTCCGTGAGTTCTCATTGTTCAAAATCCACCTATGAGTGAGAACATGTGGTGTTTGTTTTTCTGTTCTTGTGTCAGTTTGCTGAGAATGATGGTTTCCAGATTCATCTATGTCCCTACAAAGGACACAAACTCATCATTTTTTTATGGTGCATAGTATTCCACGGTGTGTATGTGACGCACTTTCCTTGTCCAGTCTATCATCAACAGGCATCTGGGTTGGTTCCAGGTCTTTGCTATTTTAAACAGTGCCACAATGAACATACGTGTGTATGTGTCTTTATAAGAGAATGATTTATAATTCTTTGGATATATACCCAGTAATGGGATTGCTGGGTCAAATGGAATTTCTATTTCTAGGTCCTTGAGAAATCGCCACACTGTCATCCACAATGGTTGAACTAATTTACACTCCCACCAACAGTGTAAAAGTGTTTCTATTTCTTCACATCCTCTCCAGCATCTGTTGTCTCCAGATTTTTTAATGATCGGCATTCTAACTGGCATGAGATGGTATCTCAATGTGGTTTTGATTTGCATTTCTCTAATGACCAGTGATGATGAGCATTTTTTCATGTTTGTTGGCCTCATAAATGTCTTCTTTTGAAAAGTGTCTGTTCATATCCTTCGCCCACTTTTGAATGGGTTTGTTTTGTTTTATTCTTGTAAACCTGTTTTAGTTCTTTGCAGATTCTGGATATTAGCCCTTTGTCAGATGGGTGGGTTGCAAAAATTTTTTCCCATTCTGTTGGCTGCCAGTTCACTCTAATGATGGTTTCTTTTGCTGTGCAGAGGCTCTGGAGTTTAATTAGATCCCATTTGTCTATTTTGGCTTTTGTTGCCAATGCTTTTGGTGTTTTAGGCATGAAGCCCTTGCCTAGGCCTATGTCCTGAATGGTTTTGCCTAGGTTTTCTTCTAGGGTTTTTATCGTGTTAGGCCATATATTTAAGTCTTCAATCCATCTGAAGTTAATTTTAGTGTAAGCTGTCAGAAAGGGGTCCAGTTTCCGCTTTCTGCACATGGCTAGCCAGTTTTCCCAACACCATTTATTAAATAGGAAATCCTTTCCCCATTGCTTGTTTTTGACAGGTTTGTCAAAGATTAGATGGTTATAAATGTGTGGCATTGCCTCTGAGGCCTCTGTTCTGTTTCAATGGTCTATATCTCTGTTTTGGTACCAGTACCATGCTGTTTTGATTACTGTAGCCTTGTAGTATAGTTTGAAGTCAAGTAGCACGATGCCTCCAGCTTTGGTTTTTGTTTTTTGCTTAGAACTGTCTTGGCTATGTGGGCTCATTTCGGGTCCATATGAAGTTTAAGGTGTTTTTTTCCAGTTATGTGGAGAGGGTCATAGGTAGCTTGATGGGGATAGTGCTGAATCTATAAATTACTTTGGGCAGTCACAATATTGATTCTTCCTAACCATGAGTATGGAATGTTTTCCCATCTGTTTGTATCCTCTCTTAGTTCCTTGAGCAGTGGTTTGTAGTTCTCCTTGAAGAGCTCCTTTATATCCTTTGTTAGTTGTATTCCTAGGTATTTTATTCTCTTTGTAGCAATTGTGAATGGCAGTTTGTTCTTGATTTGGCTCTCTTTAAGTCTGTTATTGGTGTATAGGAATGCTTGCAATTTCTGCACATTAATTTTGTATCCTAAGACTTTGCTGAAGTTTCTTATCAGTTTCAGGAGATTTTGGGCTGAGATGATTGGGTCTTCTAAATATACAATCATGTCGTCTGCAAATAGAGACAATTTGACTTCCTCCTTTCCTAATTAAATACCCTTTATTTCTTTTTCTTGCTCGATTGCTCTGGCTAGAACTTCCAATACTGTATTTAATAAGAGTGGTGAGAGAGGGCATCCTTGTCTAGTGCCGGATTTCAAAGAGAATGCTTCCAGTTTTTGTGGTTCTGAATTAGTTTCTTAATCCTGAGTTCTAATTTGATTGCACTATGGTCTGAGAGACTGTTAACGATTTTCGTTCTTTTGTGTTTGCTAAGGAGTGATTTACATCCAATTATGTGGTCAATTTTAGAGTAGGTGTGACGTGGTGTTGAGAAGAATGTATATTCTGTGGATTTGGTGGGGAGAGTTCTACATATGTCTATTAGATTTGCTTTGTCCAGATCTGAGTTCAAGTCCTGGATATTTTTGTTAATTTTCTGTTTCACTGATCTAATATTGACTGTGGAGTGTTAAAGTCTCCCACTATTACTGTGTGGGGGTCTAAGTCTCTTTGTAGGTCGTTGAGAACTTGCTTTATGTATCTGGGTGCTCCTGTATTCGGTGCATATATACTTAGGATCGTTAGCTCTTCTTGTTGCTTTGATCCTTTTACCATTATATAATGCCCTTCTTTGTCTCTCTGATCTTTGTTGGTTTAAAGTCCACTTTATCAGAGACTACGATTGAAACTCCTGCTTTTTTTTGCTCTCCATTTGCTTGGTAAATCTTCCTCCATCCCTTTATTTTGAGCCTATGTATCCTTGCAAGTGAGATGGATTTCTTGGATACAGCACACTGATGGTTTCTTTTTATCCAATTGGCCAGTCTGTGTCTTTTGATCAGGCCATTTAGCCCATTTACATTTAAGGTTAATATTGTTATGTGTGAATTTGATCCTACCATTTCTTGAAGGCTTTGCTCATTTCTTTTCACTCTTCTTTCTTTAATCTTGCCTTCTCGTTTTATTTCATTGAGATGAACTTCAATCTCTGATATCCTTTCTTCTGCTTGGTCAATTGGGCTATTGAAACTTGTGTATACTTTGCAAAGTTCTCATGTTATGTTTTTCAGCTCCATTAAGTCATTTATATTCTTCTCTAAGCTGTTTATTCTCATTAGCAGTTTGTCAAACCTTTTTTCAAGTTTCTTAGTTTCTTTGCATTGGGTTAGAACATCCTTTTAGCTCAGAGAAGTTTGTTATTACTCACCTTCTGAAGCCTGTTTCTGTCAGTTCATCAGACTTATTCTCCATCCAGCTTTGTTCCTTTGCTGGAGATGAGCTGTGATCCCTTGGAGGAGAGGCATTCTGGTTTTGGGTGTTTTCATCCTTTTTGTGCTGGTTTCTTCCCATCTTTGTGGATTTATCTACCTGTGGTCTTTGTAGTTCTTTCTTTCGGATGGAGTCTCTGAGTGGATGTCCTTTTTGTTGGTGATGGAAGTTATTTCTTTCTGTTTTTTAGTTTTCCATCTAACAGTCAGACCCCTCTGCTGGTTAGGACTGCTGGAGGTTCACTCCAGACACTGTTTGCCTGGAGGTCACCTGTGGCTGCTGCAGAACACTAAGGGTTGCTGCAAGTTTCTTCTTCTGTTATCTTTGTCCCAGAAGGATACCCGCCAGATGTCAGCCTGAGCTCTCCTTTATGAGGTGACTCTTTGGATCTACAGGGTTCAGAAAGCTTCTTGAGGAGACAGTCTGTCCCTTATAGGAGCTCAAGTGCTGCACTGTGAGCTCCGTTGTTCCATTCAGAGCTGCTGGGCACGTACGTTTACATCTGCTGCAGCAGAACTCATAACTGCCTTTTTCCCCAGCTGCTCTGTCCTGGGAAGGTGGGGCTTTATTTATAAGTTTCTGATGTGCTGCTGCCTTTTTTCAGAGCTGCCCTGCCCAGCAAGGAGGTAGCCTAGTCATAGTCTGCCAGCAGAGGCATTGCTGAGCTGTTGTGGCCTCCGTTCAGCTGCTGTGTGAACTTCCTTGTGGTTTTGTTTATAGAGGTATAGTTAGAACTACCTTAGTAATGGCGGACTGCCTAGGTAGTGGCAGACTGCCTCAGTAATGGCAGACGCCCTTCCCCCAACAGGGTTGGACTGTCCCGGGTCCAGCTTTGCTTGCTGTGAAACTTTCAATCCAGAGCATTGCAGATTGCTGGTATTTGTAGGGATGGAATCCGCCGAGCCAGATCACCTGGCTCCCTGTTTCAGTCCCCTTTTTCTCAGATGAATGGGCAGCTCTGTCTCCCAGGTGTTCCAGGTGCCAGTTGAAACGGCCACCCGGATTTCTGTGAGTTTTTGTTCGGAGACCCACTGCGCCAGCTGAAACAGCTGTGCTGGAAACTCGTGGTGCTTTTGCCTGGGAATCTCCTGGTCTGTGGGCAGTAATAACTCGTTTGGAAATGCAGTGTTCACTCACCCTCTGCATTGTTCTCGCTGGGAACTGCACTCCAGAGCTGTTCCTTCCTATTCGGTCATCTTGGATCCACCTCCTTATCTTTGCATTTCTAACCACAAACAGCACCTTGCAAAGAACAGTTCCTCAATTGACATCTAAATATTTACTAAGGGTATGAGTGCTCCTTTCATTTGTTGACTTTTAAGTATATTTAAACCACAATAGGTCAAGTAATTTATCAACTTCCAGGAACTGTGCAAGCATGAACAAAAAAGGGGAGAGAGATGACATATATTGCCAATCCACATTTTAAAGTGATCAATCTGATAGAAATTTGGAATAAAAAATAGTTAACTCTGGAATGGTTTATGTAATGAAAAATACTGCTATTGTATGTAAAACTAAGATACTCTGATAGAGTACCAAAAAATAAGTATATGGTTCTTTTGATTCTGAAATTGATTTTATTAATTGAGACATTTCTCATTTCAGCTTTTCCATCATCTAAATAAAAAGATTAACTCATTTATTATCAAATCCATAAAGAGAGGTGAAGCAGGGCTTATACCTATGACATTAAAATGTTTCTTTCATAAAATTTAACACTATACAAATCATTGTGCTGTATCTACAAATTATTACAAATAAAGTGAAATTATATGGTTGGATAAATGAGCAGAATATATTTAGGAACAAATATAGACTTCAATCTAGTGATACTTTAAAATACATAAATCATTTTAACTCCAAGAACAAAGTAGATTAAGTGCTTATTTTTCCACTCAAAACTCACAGGTGATGACTTTCATGAGATATGAACAAAGCTACAAGACACATATATTACACTCATTTTATCAGTTTTCCAGTTAAATACAATGGAATTTATTTTTTAAAAAACCTTCCAATGAGGTTTCTGTATTATATGTGACACATTCATTTACACAAAGTTTTGACATGAAGTAATTGTGGATTCGAGTTTGACAGAAATAGTCATCTTTGTAAAATCCTTTTTACTTATAGTAGGTTCTTTTGGGGGTTCTTTATTTTGATAATACAATAACAGCTGGCATTTCATGCCTATACCATCACAAGAGTCTTACATGTATTAATTCACCTTTTTGTAAGAACCATTTTGTAAGAACATTTTGTAAGAACCATATGGGATACATACACTGTGCCACTATCATTTCCATCTTACTATATGATGGCAAGTTTAAGTTACTTGCCAAAATACATGGTGAATTTGGGACTCAAATCCAAGCAACTTGACTCCAGAGATCATGATCTTTACTACTAAATATTGAAATTTTTAGCACATAAATTAAAATCTTATTTTTACTATATCATTGCTCTGCTGCTCAAATGAATGGAATTACTTTGACAGCTATAATCTCTGTTTCAGCTCCTTTTCTATGCTAAGGTAGGAAGGCAAATAAGACTGTCTGTCTAGTCTTCATTTATCTGAATAATATAAAGTACACACTCAATGTGAAATGACTTAGCTAAAATCATATTCAGAGTTGGTGTCATGGATGTATACTAGCAGAGCAACAGCTCACTGAATACAAGGATTCAGTCTTACAGGTGTTTTATAGAAACATCAGTATATTTCTGTCCACATAAATCGGAGGCATCTAATCCTGTATTTTTAAATTTTCTTGAAGCTGACATTGTTTTTAACAACCAGATAGGTTCCCTAAGAGCCCATCTATGACCTTATTAGATAGATGGAGGACCCATGGAATTGGAAACTTCTCTACATTTAACAAGTTACTTTGTAAAAGAAAACAGGTCTCCCCATTTTTCACACCAGGTCTCCATCCATATTTTGGGGTCCTGTGACCTTAAAGTCAAGACTAGAAATGGATAACTATGCCACAAATGTCAGAAAAAGCTCAGATATCGGTATACTGCCTATTTTCTGACAAGGTAGTATAGTGTTCTTTAGTATATAAACATCAAATTTTACAGATTAAACTGATATCTAAAGTTGATAAAATTCACTGGCGTCAGCCTTTGTCTGTTTGGGTAGATTGGTGAATTTTTGATTTGTGGAACAAAACAAGGTCCTTCAATTATTTTGCATTTAAAATAAGTCTAACAAAGTCATGATATACTCAAGCATCTTAATAATTCAGATACACAGTTCCTTCTCGTCCCACAGGCTTTTAGCCAAAGTGTCTCTCTCCAAAGACTGTTGCACAGCATTTTTGTTTCCTGTTTTACTGAGGTATATGTGAAAGAGAAAATTTTATGATGTGAAGGTGCACAACATGATAATTCAAACACAGGTATTTTTTGAAATGATTCCCATAATCTAGTTAGTTTTAAACCTCAACTTACCATCCTATGCATTAGATCCCTGGAATGTATTTATGTTATAACTGAAAGTTTATATCTTTCAACCAGCATCTCCCCCTTTCTCCCACCCCTACCCCTGGTAATCACTATTCTACTCTGTTTCCATGAGTTCAACTGACACCAGATTCTGAAGCAAGGAACAGACTTGAAGTCTTGGTTATCCAACTGGTTTCATCTGTGAACATTGTTAAAAAGTAGTCACATGATTTTTAAGTAGTCTCCTTTTCAAGCTGTTACTGAGACACTGACTTTATTACTTGAGTTCAATGGATATGTTCAACTAGGGAGAAAGCAAATTGACTCTACTTTGAAAAACAGCCCATATGTCTTAAACAATAGAATAAAGGTGAGATGAAAGATTCCTTTTTGGAAACTCAGACATAAAATCTAAATTCCTAGAGTAGCTTTCAAGCTTTCATTAGGAGTTTAAAGAAATATGATAGCTAGGGGAAAAGATGTTACTTATCCCATGGACAGGTTATGCAGACTTGAGTTCTTGCTTTAAGACAAACACTTTCTAAAACTCTTTCTACCTCCATCAGTAATTAACTCTGTAACTCCAAATAGTTTTCTTCATTTGCTTAAGGCTCAGCATTTTCTGTTTGAGAGGGAATGGAATTATTTTTTTTTCTTTTTTTTTTAATAATATATACTTTTTATTGCATTTTAGGTTTGGGGGTACATGTGAAGAACATGCAAGATTGTTGGGAATGGAATTATTAATGCAAAGTCTTCAAGGTTGGAGGTAAGTCAAACCCATCCACCTATTCACTTTTCATTCTCCAGTCAAATGTGAACTTAATTTGAGCAGAAGTCTTCATTAAATCACTGATTCAAATAACATATTAAGCACTTATGGAAAGTCTGATGATTTGTAAAGGAATGCTATATGTTTCTCATATACATGCATATATATATGTAACAAAAACAAAACAAGAAAATGTAAACATCAAATTCAGGATAGATGTTATTTTCAAGAGTAAAGAACAGAGAAGGTGTACAACAAATTTGTCCAAACCACAGCCTGCAGGCCGCATGCGGCCCAGGATGGCTTTGAATGTGGCTGAACACAAATTCATAAACACTCTTAAAACATTATTAGATTTTTTTGAGTTTTTTTTTTTTTTTTAGCTCATTGGCTATCCTTAGTGTTAGTGTATTTCTTGTGTGGCCCAATACAATTCTTCTTTCAATGTGGCCCAGGGAAGTCAAAAGACTGGACACCCCTGGGGTATATGGGAGCTTTAGCTGATTTTGTAATATTTACTTCCTTTAAAATAGGATCGAATATATATGGGTGGGTTTCTGTTATATCAGTCTCTGTGGTTGTTACATTCTCTGTATTGTAAAATATTTCATTATTAAAAGATTCTGTACACAAGAATTATGCTCACTCAAAATGTATTAAATGACTGTCTTTTGTATCTCTCACACTTAGAAACAATGTATGACTTGTTCTTTATGCCATCATTCCAACCATCCTTTTCTAAGCATCATAATTAATTTTCCTGTTTTCCTGTCATTGTATTCATGCTTTTAAGGCTAAAATTGCCACTGGAAGTGTATCAGATATTGTATGCATATATAGTTCTAAATCCACTATGTTCTATTTCACAGATTTAACTTTTATTTTGTTTTTTTTTTTTTTTTTTTGGGTTTTATTCATAGTCTCCATTAACAGCTACACCATATTGTTCTTTATTGGGAAACATTCTTTTCTCTCCAAGTTGACTACCCTTGTCAAGTACCCAGCAAGGCAGAATTCAGCACCACTGGTATCTTTCTTTCCCATTAGTCTTCCCAATATCAGCCCTAGTTCCTACAATCTATTCAAAATACATCTGTGAAAAAATCAGTGTCATTCTGTTAGGTGAAATTATGCCTATAAAGTATCTCTCATTACTTCTAGAATCCCCCTGAATATAATCTTGTAATGATCAACTTAAAGTCTATTTATACTCATTTGAATGACCATAATTTATGGGAACCAGAAAAAGATAAGTGAGCATTTTCCAACTAACCATTGTCTAGTGTAAGGATAAAAAAGGGAGTAAAATATTGATCTCTTATGGCCAAAATTAAATTCAGTCAATATGACTTTAGAGCATGCACTGACAAAGGTCACAATTCTTTAGTGTGTGGTTCAAGCAAAAATAGCCAAATGTTTATTATTATTTAGAGTCAAACTAATGTCATGTGTCCCTTGAACATCAAGCCTGTACGTAATTTGTTTCTTACCTGAAAGCAGATGGAAGACAAAAAGTCACTTCTTCAGCACTGATACTACGATTGCAAAGGAAAAGAGAAAACTAAAACTCAAGTACTTAAGTTTTCAAAATGAATGTACATTTGATTTTAAGAAGTGAATTTCCCCAGCTGGGCAGATTGCTTGAGCCTGGGAGTTCAAGAGTAGTCTGGGCAACATACTGAGACCCCATCCCCACAAAAAATACAAAAATTAGCTGGGCATAGTGACACCTGCCTATAATCCCAGCTACTCAGGAGGCTGAGGTGGGAGGATCACTTGGGCCCAGGTGGTCAGGCTGCAGTGAGCTGTGATCACACCACTGCAATCCAGCCTGGGTGACAGAGCAAGACCTTGTCTCAAAAAAAAAAAAAAAAAAAAAAAAAAAAAAAGGTGAATTTCTTCTTCTCTATTTTTCTCTATTACCCTATTTGGTGTCAGTTTTCTGCTGCAGGCTCCACCACACGTCTCATAACAAGACATGAAACTGAGTAACAGAACTTTCACAGGGATTGGTTAGAGTCCATCACTTATTACTAAATCCATACCTATAACAAGAGTAAAATGTCTTTAACTTCTTTATCTGAAAATGGGGACTAAAATATCTAATTCTTAAGGTTGTTAGGGGAATTTGATGAGAAAGAAAAAATTAAATTAAGATGAACAGGAATGGATCCTAGTTGGCCGAGTAGGCTCATTTTATTTTTCTTGTGTTTTTAAAAAATTTTTGTTTCCATAGGTTTTTGGGGAATAGATGTCATTTGGTTACATGAGTAAGTTCTGTAGCAGTGATCTGTGAGATTTTGGTGCACCAATCACCTGAGCAGTATACACTTATCCCAATTTATAGTCTTTTATCCCTCACCCCCTTCCCATCCTTTCCCCGAGTTCCCAAATTCTACTGTGTCGTTCCTATGCCTTTGCATCCTCATAGCTTAGCTCCCACTTATGAGTGAGAACATATGATGTTTCGTTTTCCATTCCTGAGTTACTTCACTTAGAATAATAGTCTCCAATCTCAACCAGGTTGCTGCGAATGCCATTAGTTCATTTACTTTTATGGCTGAATAGTATTCCATCATATTTATGTGATATACATATGATTGATATATATGTGAGATATATATATATAAATCACAGTTTCTTTATCCACTCATTGATTGATGGGCATTTGGGCTGGTTCCACATTTTCACAATTGTGAATTGTGCTGTTACAAACATGCGTGTGCAAGTACCTTTTCATATTATGACTTCTTTTCCTCTGGGTAGATAGCCAGTAGTGGGACTGCTCGATCAAATGGTAATTTTACTTTTAGTTCTTTAGGGAATCTCCACACTGTTTCCCACAGTGGTTGTACTAGTTTACATTCCCACCAGCAGTGTAGAGAGGTGTTTTCTGTTCACTGCATCCATCTCAACATCTATTACTTTCTGATTTTTTTTACTATAGCCATTCTTGCAGGAGTAAGGTGGCATCACACTGCGGTTTTGATTTGATTTCCCTGATCATTAGTGATGTTGAGCATTTTTTCATACGTTTGTTGGCCATTTGCATATCTTCTTTTGAGAACTGCCTATTCATGTCCTTAGCCCACTTTTTGATGGGATTGTTTTTTTTTCTTGCTAATTTAGTTGAGTTATTTGTAGATTTTGGATATTAGTCCTTTGTCAGATATATAGATTGCAAAGACTTTCCTCTGTTTTTCTGCATTTGCTTTTAGGTTCTTGGTCATGAAATCCTTGATTAAGCCAATGTCTAGAAGGGTTTTTCCAATGTTATCTTCTAGAATTTTTACAGTTTCAGGTCTTATATTTAAGTCCCTCATCCATCTTGAATTGAGTTTTGCATAAGGTGAGAGATGAGGATCTAGTTTCATTCTCCTACCTGTGACCTGCCAATTATCCCAGCACTACTTGTTGAACAGGGTGTCCTTTCCCCACTTTATGTTTTTGTTTCCTTTGTTGAAGATAAAGGTGGCTTTAAGTATTTGGTTTTATTTCTGGTTCTCTATTCTGTTCCATAGGTCTATGTATCTATTTTTATACTAGTACCATCCTGTTTTGGTGACTATGGCCTTATATTATAGTTTGAGTCGGGATGTGATACCTCCAGATTTGTTCTTTTGCATAGTCTTGCTTTGGCTATGCAGGTTCTTTTTTGGTTCCATACAAATTTTAGGATTCTTTTTCTAGTTCTATGAAGAATGATGATAGTATTTTGATGCAAATTTCACTGAATCTGTGCAATTTTGATATTGCACAGAGGTTTTAACAGGTTGCATCACTACTGTCACTCAATTTGAAGAATTTTAAAATTTCCATCTTGATTTCATTTTGACCCAATGATCATTCAGAAACATGTTATTTAATATCCATTTATTTGCATGGTTTTGAAGGTTTCTTTTGGAGTTGATTTCCACTTTTATTCTGCTGTGGTCTGACAGAGTGTTTGATATAATTTCAGTTTTCTTAAATTTATAGAGATTTGTTTTGTGGCCTACCATATGGTCTATCTTGGAGAAAGTTCCATGTGCTGATGAATTGAATGTATATTTTGTGGCTGCTGGGTAAATGTTCTGTAAATATCTGTTAAGTCCATTTGTTTCAGGGTGTACTTTAAATACATTGTTTCTTTATTGACTTTCTGTCTTGATGACTTGTCTAATGCTATCAGTGAAGTTCCGAAGTTCCCACAATTATTGTGTTGCTATCTATCTCATTTCTTAGGTCTAGTTGTAATTGTTTTATAAATTTGGGAGATCAAGTGTTAGGTGCATAAATATTTAGGTTGTGACATTTTTCTGTTGGACAAGGTCTTTTACCATTATATAATGTCCCTCTTTGCCTTTTTTTAACTGCTGTTGCTTTAAAGTTTGTTTTTTTTTTGTTTTTTTTGAGACGGAGTTTCACTCTTGTTGCCCAGGCTGGAGTGCAATGGCGCGATCTCGGCTCACCGCAACCTCCGCCTCCTGGGTTCAAGCAATTCTCCTGCCTCAGCCTCCCGAGTAGCTGGGACTACAGGCACGTGCCACCATGCCCAGCTAATTTTTGTATTTTTAGTAGAGACGGGGTTTCACCATGTTGAC